>JAPWGK010000001.1:0-2500 GCA_029641185.1 Pseudofabraea citricarpa
CTAACCCTAACCCTAACCCTAACCCTAACCCTAACCCTAACCCTAACCCTAACCCTAACCCTAACCCTAACCCTAACCCTAACCCTAACCCTAACCCGGCTAACCCGGCTAACCGGGGGTGGGGGTGACAACGGGTTATATTATAACACCCTGCTCTAACACTTTCTCTATTGTAAATTTCGGAACTCGTCTTATCTTAGGGTTATATACGTCTAATTTCTTACTTTTACTTATATTATACTTATAATTTAATTTAAGTTCTTAAAAAAGCTTTTCTTCGCTTAAATATTATTTAGCAAGTATAACCCGAAAGATTTCCTTTATTTTTACTTACTTTGTTACTTTTCTTACCTTTTACTATAATATTTATTTATACTAGCTAGAAAGAGTCTTAGTACTAGCTAAATAAAAAAGTACTAGTTAGAAGGAGTCTTAGTAGCCCGCCCTCTCCTTAAAGCGCCCTAGTCTTATATCCTGCTTATAATCACAGGTGCTCTACCCCTTGCTTGCCTTAGTATTCTACCCTAGCCTCTGTAGAATAATATTTTTTTGGAGCAAGTATTAACGCCAACTTTATATAATCTAGGAAAGGTTTACGAACCTTAGATCTTTCATTTGGTCGATCTGCGACATAGGTTTATACCGCTAGGCTTAGGTATCACTAACCAAAGTATAGTTTCGCATCTGGCTTACGCTTAGAACTACTATCATTTGAACGAGGCCGTTCTTACTTGAGGACGATTTTAGTATATAAGGGACTATTGTTCGACACTACCGATCCAGATAAATCTAGCTCAAGCAGAAAGTTAGTATTCTTTTCTTACTCTTCGCGTCTAATACTAACTCTCAAAGTTTATAATAAGCCACCAATCGCTGATTTAACTTCTATAAAACCAGAACTAGGCTCTTTCTTAAATGATATTAGGATGAACTTATACCGCGTACTAAGAACTTAGCTAACCTACACGAATTCGCATAACCTACGATAAAGCATCAAGTGAAGTTCTTTGATCCTGAGGTTTAACCTTGCTATTAGATCTCTTGATCTTATTATTAAATACCTGATATTAAAGAGATAGTCAGTTGCTTTCTCCTTAAGACAAAGTAATAAACCGAACCCATCTATTATAATAGAATTGAATATATTCCCTTTTGTGTGTTTCTTTCCTAGTGAATATTCACAGAGCCTAGGTATGAGTTAGACCAACAGATGAAGTCTTTGACTTAATACCAATCAAAAGCCTATTAGCTTAGACTGATTTAACGCCTATAAAGTCAGAGCCAGGTTCTTCCGTAGATTATACTTGTAGATAAACTCTAGTCTCTGATCCGATACCTATTATATCACCACCTACTTCTTTATTAGACGATCCGCAAATTGAGAAGTAATTGACTTAAACCTCTGTATCCGAAGCACGCTAGCTTGAACCTCTAGATTTAACGCTTATTAAATTATATGATACCTATCATTTAATACCCATCAAATTAGAATAATCTCTATAGATTTGAGGCCCACTGACTTGGACCTCTCTATACGAAGCTCTTACCAAATCAGAGCAGTGTGACTGATTTGTCGGGTTGGCTGCATCTTTGGTAATGTCAACTGCTATCGAGAATATCTCTTGCTCGCTTAATCGAGAGTGGTATACGGTGATCCTTCTCCCTGCCTTTTAGAGATACACTAGGAGTATATACTGGGGTGCGACGTCTCCGTCGTGGGGCAGATGTCTGATCTAAATTCTGTATTGCACTTAGTCGATTCGATTTTTTCAAGATTACCTGTATATCTGAAAATTGCAGCAACGATATTATGATATTAAATGATTGAAGCAGCACGATCTCTACTATCCACACCTACTAAGGTAGCACTTAATATTATAGATTAAAGGGACTGTGGTGATATGGAATCCCTCTATATAATTATAAACTCCATCACTCTTAAAAAGGCCAAGTATCACAGAGGTAATCCCATTCGATACCTTCATTGATCGACATCTGTCATAGCATCTACGTATTTTTAAACAACATATTGTGGTCTTATCTGGGTCCCGGGCATCGGTGTTCTTCTATAGAGATGCATATGAAGTAGTATCCGACTGGGATTTCTACTATTCAGGCGGAGATGTAGCTGTGGCTATGTTTAGCTATGACCTGACTCTATTGGGTGCATCATAGAACAATCCAGGCTCGCATGGTACGATCCAGGAGACTACCGGATATAGCGGCTTCAGATTCCAGGTAATCTTAGGGAGGAGGAATGGTAATAATATCCAGTTGATTTGGAGAGGGCTCGTCTTCATTCAAGCATATGATTGAATTCCATTCTACTAGAGTACAGTGCTATTATATTGGGCTACTGTGCTATATCTATATACCACGAGTTGAACAAAAGAAACAAACGCATACAGTGGGTTCCAGATACTGTAACGCAGTCAGCGAAATGCAAGAAAGCCCTGGGGTGCATCGCAAAGTACGTTGGCAGAGGGTTTGTACCTACGTC